>BPLQ01005638.1:0-25940 GCA_021605075.1 Caerostris darwini | reverse complement strand
AGTTCATTGGTGTCTTAATAAATTACTCCGATATTTTTTACTGTTTTACTTGTTTTGTTTATGAGTAAGTAATTAAATAAAACTGAATTTTAATGCTATTTATTTTCTACTAAAAAGAAGTAGCATGGACATTTATATAAATGAATTTATATTGTGTTTCCTTTCTTTTTGCAAAATTTTATATACAATAATATGCTACAGAAATATTTTCAATCATATTCTGTTAAATGTTTTTATTTGTTTAAGTTTTTTGGGGATTATGAGGTATTTATTTTCTTTTTAGTATTTCGTTTTCCTTTATAAGTAGTATACTATTATACATTCGTATTCTATCTCATAAACATAGGAAAATGACTTTTCTTGCATTTAAAAGGAACTGGGTGATAAATCAAATTCGTTTGTTCAATATTGTATAAGTATATAAAATTTCAGAAATAAAAAGTGTAAAAAAAATTCTTTAGTAGATAACAAATATAAACACTTTATGGCGATTTTTTTTTCTTTTTGGCATTTATTTACATTAGCTAGTTTATTGGTGTCTTAATATTACTCTATTTTTTATTTACTGATTTTCCTTGTTTTTTTATTTGTAAATAATTAAATAAAATTGAATTACAATACTATTTATTTTCTAATAAAAAGAAGTAGCATAGGCCTTTATATTAATAAAGTGCTGTTATGTTTTACTCTTTTATACACAATCTTATGCATAAGAAAAATATAATAATATGATGAAAATCTAATAATATAATAAAAATATAGTAATATAATAATATAATAAAAATATAATAATATAATATAAATATAAAAAATATAACAATATATACAATAAAATAAACAATATAAATATAAAAATATAACAATTTCTTACAATAAATATAACAATATAAATATAGCAATTTTAATACTATTTATTTTCCAATAAAAAGAAGTAGCATAGGCTTTTATATTAATGAACTGATGTGTTTTTATTTTTTTTACAGAATTTTATGTATAAGAAAAATATAATAATATGTTAAGTAGTTTCTAACAAATTGTGTTAGTTTTTTTTTATTTGTGTAAGATTTTTATTTTTGACATTATCATATATTTATTTTCATTTTTAGTAGTAAATTTAGTAGTAGTAGTAGTAGTAGTTATACTGTATCGATACACATATATCTCGAGAACGCAGGAAAATGATATTTTTTTTTTTTTGCAGTTTATATAATTTTTTTTCTTTAATTTATGTTTTCAATAATGTCAAATTTGAAATGCACAATTATTTTTGATAATCTACAAAATATAAAAAAATCTTTTTAATTAAAAAATATAATATTTTTTCGAAAAACTTTCTTTTCCTTTATTGAAAATAAGAATATTTGCTTTCAAAATTATATAGATTGTTGTTTTTTAAATAAAATACAATCTACCATGTCTTGCAAAATTGAATTCCGCTGTTGAATTTATTTTGAATAATACTACTTTCATGTTTCCCATAGAATATGAAAAAATTTAGAATCAAAATGCATTTCTTATTCCTGCAGAATTTCAGAAAATAAGTACACAAAATTTCATTTTGAAATACTATCAGAATAAAACATTTAAAATGGGTTTTAAAATCTCAACATCAAAAACTATCTTTAATATTTAGTTGTGGAAAATATTAAAATAACTGTATGGATTATTCTAGTATGCTTTTTAGCATTAAATAATCATGAATACATTTGTGAGTTAAGGCTTTCATAATCTTTGTAAATAAAAAAGAAAAATGTTGAAAGCATGTATAAATATTCATTTTCCTTCTTACTAGAGACTTCTAAATATTTTCTTATCTTTCACTTAAAGATAATCCGAATAAATTCTAGTGAAACCCTAGTCATTAATATATAATTAAATTTCATTTCATTTTTTTTTTCTTGCGTAACATTTCCTATATTATTCTAGTATATAATGACATTTAGTTAAGTATCTCATTTAGTACATAAAAAATATAATTCTAAAAACACTTATTATGATTTAATAACATTTTGCGTATTTTAAAAAGAGTTAAATGAATATCTTAAAAAATTAATTTTTAAACTGTCTTAAAAATAAATGTGAATAACAATTTAAATGACTTTGTCTACGAAAATGTCATTTAATTTCTTATATTCTTCTATCATAAAAGGACACTCAGTTAAGTATCTCATTAAATATTCAAGAAAACGCAATTCCAAAGGAACTTATTATTTAATACCATTTTGCATATTTAATAAAGCGTATTAATGCATATTTTAAAAATTAATTTTTAAATTGACTTAAACATAAATGTGAATAACAATTTAAATTGCATTTAAGTCTATGAAAATTTCATTTAATTTGCCGTTCTAAGTATAGAAACTTTACTTTTTCAACCATTTAATTTTTTTTTATTATATACAAACTTTTGATATTATTAACGAATTTTCTGTATACATGTTTTTAATCTGATGGGGCCTGATGACCGAGTGGCTAGCGCTCTGACGCTCGATACCCCAGGTTTCGGGTTCGAGTCCCGACGGTGCCAGGAATGTGTGTAGTGGTTCGGAATCCACTATAAACCGTAGGTTCCAGTCTGATATAACTGTAGAACATCACAGAGCCCAATCAGACGTCTTCTCACCCACATCATTTCCTAACTGTATAAAGGCAACTCAGATCTAGGAACAGTGATATGATGTGATGTAGTGTGCTGTAGTAGTAGTAGTAGTAGTAGCAGTCCTATTAGGTCGAGACCTATGGTTTAAAGTGGATTTCAAACCAATACAAACATCATGTCACCGCCGGGACTCGAACCCGAAACCTGTAACACCGAACGCCAGACACTCGACCATCAGGTCCACAATATGAAGTTCACATATAATAATAAATAAAAATAAGACTAATTAACAAATACATAAATGAAACAGAAGTAAATTTTTAAAAAACCAAGCATTAAATTCACGCATAATAGTACATTTTAACTACTAGATATGAAAGAATAGAAACATATCTAATTCAGTATTAGCAACCATACCATCACCAAACAGCATTTAAATAGTATTTTAAATGTGTTGAATTATGTCTCGGCAAATTATAAACTCAATAATAACTATGCATTTAAGCAACCAAATCTACACTATCTGGAACAATGTTATTAATTTACGGCACAAAAATATACCGCAATAGGGACAGGAATTTCCCTCGTCAAAATCCACAAAACATTTTTGTAAAGCTCTCAGATTTTTCTTTAAAAATTGTTGTGGGAGTTAGAATAGAGCTGAAAACAGCGCAAGCTTGTGAAACAATAAAGTAAAGCTGCAAGCTTTACTTTTGTGGAGCAAAACTGAAGAAAAATAAAAAATTACGGTCTTTTGTGCTTTGTTATTTCATACGAAATGGGAAAAGAAAACAAAACAAAAAATAACTCTGTAGGCATAAAGCCATTTCATGAACTTAATAGAATATCTGTATTCTCCTTTGTTCGCTTTTACTTTTATGTGACTAAAAAAAAAAAAAAAAAGGAACTTTCTTCACTTTCTCACTTCTCTTTTATGGAAGATGAACAGATTTTTCTGGAAGATGTTCTCTCGGGGAACAATGATATTCCAAGAATAAACTTCTGTACACACACATCAGCAAATAGGATTCTAATTGGATTAATTAAAAGTTGAAAAGCGGAAAAAACTTATTTTATGAATTCCTCGAGCTTTGTGACTGCTAAAAATATTAGAACTCTAGAAGCAGTAATGGAAAACTATTTTTCACCATTTATTTAATGTTTCTAAAAGAACGTGTATTACATTTTTAACAATTTAAATCAAATTAAATTTTTAGTATGAATGAATTGCAATGTTCTTTAATGTTTAAAAATATTCAAAGAAATATATATTCTTCCACATAGGCGCCACAGCCCCATGTTGGACTCTGGCCGTCTGCCTACTGACAGATTTCGAGACAGTAGATGTTTTCTTTTTTACGGGGTAGAGTTATCTGCTCTACACCCAACGCTCTACGACCCTATAAGACCGGGGCCTGAATGGCCGTGTGTCTAACGCTCAACGCTCGGTACCACAGATTTCGAGTCCAAGCTCCGGCGTTACCATGGGAGTTTGTAGTCGTTCGGAATCCACTTTAAACCGTAGGACTCATATGACTGTAGAGCGTCACGGAGCCCAGTCAGATATCTCACCCACATCATTCCCAAACTATATATAAGAGATTCAGCTCTAGGCACAGTGATGTGGTGTGGTGATTGGGACCTACTGTTTAAAGTGGATTCCGAACCACTGCAAACATCCATGGCACCGCTGGAATAGGAACTCTGGGCACCGACCGCAAGACAATCAACCATTAGGTCCCTTAATATGAAATTTACATATAATAATGAATAAAAATAAGTATAATCAACAAATAAAAAAAAGAAACAGAAATAAAATTTTAAGAGATCAAATATTTAATGTATGCACAATAGTACACTTTAACTACTAAATATGAAAAAAAAATTAAATGAGGTATATTAGCAGTCATGCCAACATCCATGAACGAACAGCATTTAAATAGTATTTTAATTTTCTTGAATTATATTTATGACTCAGCAAAATATAAGTATTATAATATCTATGCATTTAGTCAAATAAATTTACATTATCTTGAACAATGTTATTAATTCATGGGACAAAAATATATCACAATAGCGACAAGAATTTCTGTCGTCAAAATCCTCAAAACATTTTTGTAAATCTCACAGATTTTTCTTTTAAAAATTGTTGGGGGAGTTAGAATAGAGCCGAAAACAGCACAAGTTTATTGTTTTCTGCAAGCTTTACTTTTGGGGAACAAAAATGAAGAAAAATAAAAAAAAATTACGGTCTTTTGTGCTTTGTTATTTCATACGAAATGGGACGTCTAAAAGAAAAACGAAAAAATAATAACATTGTAGGCATAAAGCCATTTCATGAGCTTAAGAGAATGTGTGTATTCTCGTTTGTTCGCCTTTGCTTTTATGTGACTAAAAAATAAAAATAGAACTTTCTTCACTTTCTCACTTCTCTTTTATGGAAGATGAACAGATTTTGTTCTCTGGGGAACAATGATATTCCAAGAATAAACTTCTGCCCACACATCAGCAAATAGGATTCTAATTCGATTAATTAAAAGTTGAAAAAAATATTTTGTGAATCCCTCGAGCTTTGTGACTGCTAAAAATATTAGGACTCTTTAATATTTAGGAGCATTAATGGAAAAATATTTTTCTACATTTATTTAATGTTTCTAAAAGAGTGTAGTAAATTTTTATAATTTAAATCGAATTAAATTCATAGTATGAATGAATAACAATGTTTTTTTTATTGTTTAAAAATATGTAACGAAATATATATTCTTCTTCATTGGCACAATAGCCCCATGTTGCCTACTGACAAATTTCGAGATAGGAGATGTTTTCTTTTTTACAGGGGTAGGGTTGTCTGTCCTACACCCAAAGCTCTACAGTCCTATTAGACAGGGGCCTGAATGGTTGAGTGTCTAGAACTGTGTCATTCGGTGCCAGAGGTTTCACATTTGAGTCTCGGCGGTGCCATGGATGTTTGTAGTGGTTCGGAATAAATCATGTGTGACTCTCATATGATTGTAGAGTGTCATAGAGCCCAGTGAGACTTCTCATCCACACCATTCCCAAACTGTATTGGGCAACTCAGCTCTAGGCACAGTGATGTGGTGTAGTAGTAGTCCTATTATACCGAGACCTACGGTATAATAGGACTACTAAAGTTTAAAGTGGATTCCGAATTTTTACAAATATTCATGGCACCGCCGAGACTGTAACCAGAAACCTATGGTTTCGAGTTCCTGAGATTCGACCATCAGATCCCCAATATGAAATTTACATGTAATTTTATATAAAAATAAGAATTATTAACAATTACATATATGAAACAAAAAAATAACCAACCAATAAATTTATACTTAATAGTAAACTTTAACTACTAAATATGAAAAAAAAGTAAATGAAGTGCATTAACAACCATGCTACCAGCTATCAGAATTTAAATAGTATTTTAGTTTTCTTGAATTATGCTTCAGCAAATTATAAGTACTATAATAACTATGCATTTAGGCAAATAAGTCTACACTGTTTTGAACAATGTTATTAATTTACGGGAAAAAAATATACTACAATGGCGACAAGAATTTCCCTCGTCAAAATCTTTAAAAATTGTTGTGGGAGTTAGAATAGAGCCGAAAACAGCACAAGTTATTGTTTTCTGCAAACTTTACTTTTGGGGAACAAAAATGAAGAAAAATAAAAAAAATTACGGTTTTTTGTGCTTTGTTATTTCATACGAAATGGGATTTCTAAAAGAAAAGCAAAAATAACGTTGTAGGCATAAAGCCATTCCATGAACTTAATAGAATGTCTGTATTCAATTTTGTTCGCCTTTGCCTTTGCCTTTACGTGACTAAATAGAAAATAAAAAAGAACTTTCTTCATTTTCTCACTTCTCTTTTATGAAAAATGCACAGATTTTTCTGGAAGGTGTTCTCTGAGGAGCAATGATATTCCAAGAATAAACTTCTGCACACATCAGCAAATAGGATTCTAATTGGATTAATTAAAAGTTGAAAAAAATTATTTTGTGGTATCCCTCGAGCTTTGTGACTGCTAAAAATATTAAAACTCTTTAATATTTAGGAGCATTCATGGAAAAACATTTTTCTACATTTATTTAATGTTTCTAAAAGAATATTTATTAAATGTTTAACAATTTAAATCGAATTAGATTTTTAGTGCGAATGAATAACAATGTTCTTTTTTATGTTTAAAAGTACGCAAAGAAATATATATTCTTCTTCGTCATTAGTGCACATTATAAGTACTATAATAACTATGCATTTAAGCAAACAAATCTACACTATCTTGAACAATATTATTAATTTACAGGACAAAAATATACTGCAAATAGCAACAAGAATTTCCTTCGTTAAAATCCACAAAACATTTTTGTAAAGCTCTCAGATTTTTCTTTTAAAAATTGTTGTGAGAGTTAGAATATAGCCGAAAACAGCACAAGTTTATTGTTTTCTGCAAGCTTTTACTTTTAGGGAACAAAACGAATAAAAATATAAAATTACGGTCTTTTGTGCTTTATTATTTCATACGAAATAGGACTTCTAAAAAAAAAATAATAACTTTGTAGGCATAAAGCTATTTCATGGACTTAATAGAATGTCTGTATTCTCTTTTGTTCGCCTTTGCTTTTATGTGACTAAAAAAAAGAACTTTCTTCACTTTCTTACTTATCTTTTATACTTAGAAGATGAACAGATTTCTCCGGAAGGTGTTCTCTGAGGAACAATGATATTCCTAGAATAAACTCCTGCACACACATCAGCAAATAGGATTCTAATTAGTTTAATTAAAAGTTGAAAAGCGGAAAAAAACTTATTTTATTAATCCATCGAGCTGCTAAAAATTTTGGAACACTAATTTTAGGAACGTTAAAGGAAAAATATTTTTCTACATTTATTTAATATTTCAAAAAAAAATGTATTAACTGTTAACGAATTTAAATCGAATTAAATTTTAAGTATGAATGAATGACAAGCTTTTATGTTTAAAAATATGGAAAGAATTTGTAGTTTTAATATGAATTAAAAAGAAAATGGCCCTTTATTTCGTTTATTGTTTCAAAATATTTCTTTTCACATCAATTTAAGAGCTATTCGCTTGACTATATTTAAATTGTTAGTTACGTGAAAAAGAAATTACTAAAATAACTCAATGGCATTTGTTTTTAAGTGAAAGAAAAATAAACAATGACATCTACTTTCCAGTAAAAGAAAAAAATTGTTTTAGCAATTGAATCTTATTTACATGTCTTTCAACATTTTGTAAAGATTTTACTTTAATTAATGAATTAATAAATAACGAGTGACTTTTTAAATAGTGAAAATATTATACAAAAAATTTTCTAAATTACCTCCGTGACATTTGTTTTCTACTGAAAGAAAAATAAACAATGACATTTATTTTCCAGTGAAAGAAAAATAAACAATAACATTTGTTTTCCAATTGAAGAAAAATAAACAATGACATCTGCTTTTCAGTAAAATAAAAAATAGTTTTATCCATTGAATCTTATTTACATACCTTTCAACTTTTACTAAAGTATGTTTGTAAGGATTTTGTTTTAATTAATGAGTTAATAAATAATGAGTGACTTTTAAAATAGTTAAAATAATGCACAAATATACGAAAATAATATACAAAAAAACTTACTAAAATATTTGTTTTCTAGTGAAAGAAACAATCGCATCTGCTTTCCTGTAAAAGAAAATATATTTTTAGCCAATCTTATTTACATGTCTTTCAACAACATTTTGTAAAGAATTTTTGTAATGATTTCGTTTTAATTAAGGAATTAATAAATAATGAGTGGATTTTTAAATAGTGAGAATAATATACAAATATATGAAAATAATATACAAAAAAAAAACTGAAATACCTTAGTGGCATTTGTTTTTCAGTGATGTAAAAATAAACAATGACATCTGATTTCTGGTAAAAGAAAAAAAGTGAAAGAAAAAGGATCCTTACAAAAATTACAAAATGTTGTTGAAAGACATGTAAATAGCATTTACATGCCTTTCAACAACATTTTGTAATTTTTGTAAGGATCTGCTTTAATTTTTTAATTAATGAATTAATAAATAATGAGTGGCTTTTTAAATAGTGTACAAATATATGAAAATAATACACAAAAAAAATTACTAAAATACCTTAGTGGCATTTGTTTTCCAGTGAAAGAAAAATAAACAATGACATCTGCTTTCCAGTAAAAGGGAAAAATAGTTTTAGCCAGTGAAACTTAATTACATGTCTTAATCATTTTGTAAAGAATTTTTGTAAAGGTTTTGCTTTAATTAAAGAATTAATAAATGAGCGGCTTTTTAAATAATGAAAATAATATACAAAAACCCTGACTAAAATACATCCGTTTATTTTTCTTTCATTCCGTTTTCCAATGAAAGAAAAATAAACAATGACATCTGCTTTTTGCTAAGACAAAAAAATAGTTTTAGTCAGTGAATCTTATTTTACATGTCTTTCAACATTTTGTGAAGATTTTCATAAAGATTTGTTTTAATTAATGAATTAATAAATAATGAGTGGCTTTTTAAATAGTGAAAATAATATGCATTCATTATTTCAGATCTTCACATTGTTGGATGTTGACATAATGTGGGAAGCCCCTTTGGATGAACCTCCCTGTGGGTTTGATGGAACTGGTTGTATTGATCCTCCAAGTAAGTATCCTTGCCTTCATTATATACACCATTGCATTTCCATCGAAAATTCTGGTATAGAGCAACATCTATAAAAGCAAACAAAACTCTAGATAACAGCATCTATAAAAGCAAACAAAACTCTAGAGAACAACATCTATGAAAGCAAACAAAATTCTGGAGAGCAACATCTATAAAAGCAAACAAAACTCTAGAAAGCAACGTATATAAAAGCAAACAAAACTCTGGAGAGCTACATTTATAAAAGCAAACAAAACTCTAGAAAGCATCATCTATAAAAGCAAACATAACTCTAGAAAGCAACGTATATAAAAGCAAACAAAACTCTGGAGAGCAACATTTATAAAAACAAACAAAACTCTAGAAAGCAACGTATATAAAAGCAAACAAAACTCTAGAAAGCATCATCTATAAAAGCAAACGAAATTCTAGAAAGCAACATCTATAAAAGTAAACAAAACTGTAGAAAGCAACATCTATAAAAGCAAACGAAATTCTAGAAAGCAACATCTATAAAAGTAAACAAAACTGTAGAAAGCAACATCTATAAAAGCAAATACAACTCTATAAAGTAACATCTATAAAAGCAAGTAAAACTCTAGAAAGCAGCAACTGCGATGTGCCCCAAGATTCATTCAAGATTTGAATTCTCAAACACTCTAAATAGTCTGGAACATTTGTTAATGACATAATTGATTTCCCTTCAAAATGCCCCTTTAGGCTTGGTGTTCGGATGAGGGAGAAGTCAGTATATCAAATCATTTTCTAAAATAAATCCTCTTCTATCTTACATTGAAAGGATTACTTCTTGATTGAATTTTGAGACACCGTATATACTTGACCTAAATTTTTAAAAGCTAAGAATTAACCACAATCAGTCAAATTATAATTTGATATATAATAAATCCTTTTTTATAAAAGGTGGACTGAAATGTTCGTAGGTTAACACATAGATGGCTCCACTAGTATTAAATCCATATGATTTTTAGTTAGCCCTCACCTTCAAAAGACACGTGTATAAATTTGACAGCTGTTGCACTATTAGTATGTCAGTTATAGCATTTTTAGTGAAGCAACTTTTGTTAGTTTGAAAAAATGAATAAAAAGGAATTTCGTGTGTTAATAAAGCATTGCTTTTTGGTGGAAAATAATACTATTGAAGCCAAGGTTTGGCTTGATATTCGTACTTTGATTATTCGTACTTGATTATTCGTACTTTGCACCAGGAAAATCAACCGTAGAGAAGTGGTTTGCTAAATTTAAACGAGGCGAAATGAGCACCGAGGACGATGCACGCAGTGGACGCCCCAAAGAGGCTGTTACCGACGAAAACATCAAAAAAGTACACAAAATAATTTTTGATAACCGTAAAGTGAAGTTGATTGAGATAGCTGAGACCCTAAAGATATCAAAGAAACGTGTTGGACATATCGTGAATGAATATTTGGATATGCGAAAGCTCTGTTCAAAGTGGGTGCCGCGCGAGTTCACAATAGACCCAAAACAACAATGAATTGATGATTCTAAGCAGTGTTTGGAGCTGTTCAATCGTAATAAACCCGAATTTTTGCGTCGATATGACAATGGATGAAACATGGCTCCATCGTTTCACACCGAGTCCAATCGACTGTCAGTCGAGTGGATTGCACGTGATGAACACTAAAAATGCTATAACTCACATACTAATAGTGCAACTGTCAAATTTATACACGTGTCTTTTGAAGGTTAGGGCTAACTAAAAATCATATGGATTGAATATTAGTAGTGCCATCTATGTGTCAGTCTACGAACTTTTCAGCCCATCTGTTAGATAATATTTATGGGGAAAATAAATTTTAAACAGAAATATTCCAACATATATATATATATATATATAGATATAATTAAAAAAGTATATTTAAATTATGTTGATCATTTTAGTATTAAAAAATTGGTTATACTTTCCCCACTACACACATTAATGCTAGTATTATCGTTGTAAATATTACTTTATCTAGTTCAAAAGACATGAGAGGACTTTATGCTAGGTGTATTTCTAGGGCTTTCGGGGTCAAATCTTATGGACTCGGCTTTTAGCCCGGTTGCGACGTACACAGCTATCGTGTAAGAGGACTGTTCGAATCTGCTGGCTGTGTCCATAGCAATCTGATATCAGGAACTAAGAGACTTGATGCCAATTGTGACAATATGTTGGAAGTGTATTGTAATGATAATAAGCAGCTTGGTAGAATTTTCCAGGTTCTCCTAAATGACACTCGAATGAGGAGCAAATACTTCTAAAATTCCTTTCGTATTTTGTAATACTTCTAAACCTTCTTCACCTCTGTATGTTACCTAAATTGAATTGTAAGGAAGCTTTTCGAAAAGCACATGTTGGTTCTATTATATATTTATGCACTAAAGTTAAAGAATTTGCTTATTTATTTGCTGCAAAGGCAAAAAAAATAATAATTAACTGCCAATTTGAGGTAACATAATAGTTCATTTTTTCTAAGAAAAAGGTTTCTAGGTCATTAATTAACTAATCTAAAAGCCTTTCTCTTAGAAAAAATGAACTCTTTTACTTTAGAGCACAAAACTTAATAACATAAACTTAATAAAACGTAATAACATAAACTTAATAAAACGTAATAACATAAACTTAATAAAACGTAATAACATAAACTTAATAAAATGTAATAACATAAACTTAATAATATAATAGAACCAACACCAATTTATGCGCTTTTCGAGAAACTTCCTTACAAAAATTCAATGCAATTCAACACACAGAGATGTCTTATTCCTAAATCAGAATGAATAGTCATAGAAATTGTATCATTCTGTTTATAAATTTTTTCTTTATAAACGTAAATTGGTTTTAAAACAGATAACATTTAAATTAATATATTATAGATTTGCCACTGAAAGATTAAAAGGTGTCAATGGCCTTAACCTTTCTTATAGCATATATAGCATCCCTTGGAAATTAAATAGACTGCGAACAATGTCCATGGAGTTTTTTATTCAAGTTGAAGATCAATTGTTTTAGCTCAAAAACAATATTGACAGCTTTTCAAAGTCAGAGTAATAGCTAGGAGATATTCTGACTTTGAAAATTTGATATTATGCATAACAATATATTAAAACAATATTCAGAAATTATATTACGTTAAAACAATATTCAGATATTATATTACATTAAAACAATATTCAGAAATTATATTACGTTAAAACAATATTCAGAAATTCCTAATCATTCGGTTTGAAAGAACTCGATCATTATACGATCTTAAGATGAAAAGTCCTGTTATAATCATAAAGTTATTTTTGTTTTATATTCAATCTTTTAATGGCCTGTAAAAATGTATTTAGAGTCCTGATGGCCGAGTGACTCCCGCTCTGGTGGTCGGTACCACAGGTTCTGGGTTCTTATCTGTATGGATGTTGTAGTTGTTTGGAATCCACTTTAAACCGTAGATCTCGGTCTAATATGACTGTAAAGCGTTGGGCATAGGGCTGACAAACACCACGCCGTAAAAATAGAAACAACATCTCATGTTTCGGAATCTGCCATTAGTATGTCCACGATGGAGCTGTCGTGCCATTGAATTATAAGAAAATCGTATTTTTAATTTAGGTCAAACTTAAGACTATAATACTTTGCATTTTTCTGTTTTTGAATAATTGATCTTTAACTGGAATAGAAAACTCAGAGTTCCTAAGTAGCCATTTTAATCTCCGTAACTTGAAAAAAGAAAATGAAAAAAACTTTAAACGGACAAATTATGACCTTCTCAAAATCATTTAGTATTTAATTAATGTTTATTTCAGTGTGACCACGCTAAAATTTTTGGTTTCATTATAATAATATAAAAATAAATTTTTGAATGCATAAAAATTAAAATAACACAAAAAAAAGAAAATTCTGTACCAGTATATTCTAAACCAGATTGCAATTAATTTTATTGACATGTGTAAACCCCTTTTATCTTTATCCACCTGTTATAATATCTATCAACATGTAATAATATCTATTACTCCTATCTACATAATTGCGATTATCTGATTTGAAGTTTTAATATCATAATTGCGCCATCAATAATAAGTTCAATTTCCTATCATATGACTGTTTAATTGAGTGATTTATAGCCGCTCATTATAGATTAAATTGTACATAATTCTGACATTTCAGATAATTTTCCATATTTTCCTTCCTAGGTAAACATTCAACATTATTTACTAGTAAATACCTATCGCATATTTCTTTTTAGTAAATATCTTCATTCGAATATTTGCAGATGCTATTTTAATTAAGTTATAATACATGATTTTCAAACCTCATAAAAAATGTATTGGAATATAATTTTAATTTTGCCTATATTTATTTCAAAATTTATAATAGAAGATTATAAATACTTGATTTTGTAAATTTTGTCTTTTATTCAAATTTCGAAAAACTTCCTTACAAACAATTCGGTTTAGATAACACACATAGATGTCTTACTTCTAAAGCGGAATGAATAATCATAGAAATTATATAATTCTGTTTATATGACTTTTTCCCCCCCCTTTATAAAAATAAATTGGTATTAAAACTGATTAAATTTAATTTAACATGTTACAGGTTTGACACTGAAAGATTAAAGGGTTTAAAAAAGGCCTTAATCTTTCTTGTAGGTTATATAGCACCCCTTGGAATTTAAATAGGCTACGGACGTTGTCCAATATGCTCTTGATTCAAGTTGAAAATTAATTATTCAAATTCAAAGAAAATACTGACAAAGTTTTAAAGACAGTATCTCCCAGCGACAACATTATTCAGAAATTCGTAATCACTTGGTTAAGAACCATATCAGTTCACAATCTTCCGTTATGAAGTCCTGTTATTAGAGAGTTTTTGCATAACGTTTTTTTATCGTCCGGTATTTTTTTCTGCCTAGAGCGCAGGCTCATAGGAAATTGCTCATGCGTATCTGTAATAATGTTTCCTATGAGCCTGCGCGCTAGGGAGAAAAAAATACCGGACGATAAAGAAATGTTATGCAAAAACTCTCTATTATCATAAGTTTGTTGTTTTATATTATTCAGTTTTTTAATGGCCAATAAAATCATATTCAGGAATCTTATCGCCGAGTGACTAGCGCCCTGGTGGTCAGTACCACAAGTTCCGGTTACCAGTCTCGGAGGTACTATGGATGTTTGTAGGGGTTTGGAATTCACTTTAAACCGTAGGTCAAACTGTACGCACCTCCAGGGTAGTGCTAAGTGAGTAACGTCGATGCAGTGCTTGCCTTAAGGCATCAAAGACAACTGCCTAAGTGTCTGCCAGCTGCATTAGAACAAAACGAAAAAAACCTTATTTAAATAATTATTTTTAATGGATAAAAATTAAAATAATACAAAAGAAAAAAATTCTGTTCCAGTATATTCTATTTCAGACTGCAATTAATTTTATTGACATGTTCAAACCCTTTCTATTTTTATCCACCTCTTATGTTATCTATCAACATGTAATAATATCTGTTACTCCTACCTACATAATTGCGATTATCTGATTTGAAGTTTTAATATCTTAATTGCGCCATCAATAATAAGTTCAACTTCCTATTATATGACTGTTTAATTGAGTGATTTATAGCCACTCATTATAGATTAAATTGGACATAATTTTGACATTTCCGATAATTTTCCTTATTTTCCTTCCCAAATAAACACTCAGCATTATACACTAGTGCAGGGGTGGCCAACCCAAAAGATCTTGCGGGCCACTTTGAAAATGCATCATAACTCCGCATATAAAATTATATATCCGCATATTAGATTTAGACCCACTATAGACACTTTTTGGAGTGAAAAATTGAAACATAATAGATAATATAATAACAATGATACTAATACAATATTATATTATACTAATAGATAATATAATAATATAACACTAAAAATGAAATATAAAAAATATATAAATATAAACGAAATTAAAAAAAGGAAATCATTAAAAAATATTTACTTGAGTCCTTATATATTAGTTTGAGTCGATTGAAGAGATTCAACGTGAATCATCACGCGCTTTGAAGGTCATCCCAGCCGATGACTTTTTAGCAAGCATAGAGGATTGGAAAAAAGACTGGAGTAAGCATTGTGTCCGGAGAGGATTACTTTGAAGGCGATGGAATAAATTTGGAAGAATAAATAAAGAGTTTAAAAAAAAAATAATTGGCCTTAATTTTTGGGCACAGTAATATTGTAAATTGATATACACTGAATGCAATTTTATTCTTTTAAAATTTTATGAATTTCCTTTGATTATAGTTTTGAACAATTATTATTTTTTGTTGCAGATCATACGCGGGAGATTACGTCTGGAGTACTACTATTCCTAACAATTTCTTTGAGTGTTCTGTGCTGGATAATGTACAAGTAAGTATCCGATACAATTTTCATTTTTTTTTCATTATTTATTATTCATTTTTATTATTCAATTTGCATAAATCGTTTAATTTTGTTTTAAGAATGTAAATTTTATAGGAGAATGCATTTAAGGATAATACGCAATAGTTTGTACTTTTAAATGAAATATAAAATATTAAATTAAAAAAAAAAAAATTCAATATAAATATCATCATTAGATAACTGATACCACGTGGAACAAGTATACAACATATTTTACAGATTTCTTAAAGTAAGATGAGAGCATTTGTATTTTTTTTTAAATTATTGCTCAATTAGTTAAGAAAATACATGTTTTTTAAAGGAAATTACCAGAGTTCTTTTATGTTATTTATAAATTTCAAAAAGAATATTAATCGCATACACCACATCAAATTTTGAACTCTTTTATGAATTTACAACAACAATAAACTATTCAACAAATACAAAAACAATAAACTATTCAACAACTACAACAAAAATAAACTATTCAACAACTACAACAACAATAAACTATTCAACAATTACAAAAACAATAGACTATTCAACAATTACAACAACAACAAACTATTCAACAACTACAACAACAATAAACTATCCAACAACTACAACAACAATAAACTACCAACAACTACAATAACAATACACTATTCGACTCAAACATTCTCCATTATACAATTAAATAAATCTCAGAATATTGAAGAACAGAAAAGTTGAATAATAGAAGCTGTAAATTATTCATTCTTCCTTGTTAGAAACTTCCCTCGTTCCACGACTCTTCTGTTTTTTGCAATTTCGTATAACAACAATAAACTTTTTTTTTTATATTGTTTCAACTCAATATATTCTTCATTGTGCAATTCAAATTAATTTCGGAATATTGACGAACAGAAAAAGGTGAATGACAGAAGTCATCGGGACTGTCAATTATTCAATCTTCCTTATTAGAGACTTCTCTCCTCCCACGACTCTTATGTTTTTTGCAACTTCGTACCACAACAATAAATTGTTTTTTGTATTGTTTCAACCCAAACATTCTTCCTTATTCAATTCAAACAAATTTCGGAATATTGACGAAATGAAAAATTCAATGTCAATTATTCATTCTTCCTTATTAGAAACTCCCCTCCTGCCACAAATCTTATGTTTTGTGCCACTAAGTTTGGTGTCATTGAAATCTTGTAACGTCATCAACACACTTGAATTATTTCTATGTTAAGTATCTTTGTTAAGTTTTTAATGGTATTTTGAAAAATACCATTAAAAACTCGTGTGTCATAAAACTTTCGTGTAAAACACTTGTGTGTGTAAAACTTTCGTGTCAAACCATATGTACCAAATGCTTTTCGGATAACCTGTACAAATGGTAATAGCACATTATGGTAAATCCTCTTAAATTTAAATTCTTTAGGGAAATTAAGTATTTTTCATCACTCTTTAACTAAGTTCATTGAAGAACAACGGTGACGTGCATAAGAAATGCGAGTTTTAATTTATTCATATTTATTCTCAACTTATATATATATATATTTTAATGAAATTTGAGATATACAAAATGCTTTTCGGATAACTTGTACAAACGGTAATAGCACATTATGATGAATCTTTTTAAGGTTAAATTCTGTGTTAAAAAACATGTATTTTTTATGACTCTTTAATTAAATTCATGTCGCTATTGAAGAACAATAGCGACGTGCCTTAAGAAATGTAAGTTTTAATGTCTAACTCAAATTTGTTCCCAACCTTGCATATCGTTGTTAATAAATTAAATAAAAAATATAAAATCTTAAAAGTCAAAAAAATAAATAAAAATCAGGCAGTAAATTAAAATAGCGGATTGATAACTATACAATTTTTTTTTATTAATTCATTAAAAAATAATATTTTTTTATTTTTAAAACTAATAAAAAATTTTGTATGGTCTGGGTTTCTGACGTTGGAGTTCCATCATAATCAGGAGTTATTATAGTTGTATAATGTATGCAAATATTATATTATACATGTAGTTCATTATTTACATATTTTCATTATAATTACGATCATATATTCCATGTGATTTTGGCATTTTAAATTCCTTGCCATAGCAATGAAATTATCATGAATATAATAGTATATAATTATCATGTATATAGTATATGACTAATATTTCGTGTCAAAACCTATGATAACAAATTTTGATAAATACGTTTATAAATTCACGTCGGTAAAATATATTTTAGTTCTTTTTGCGATCGTGATTTTTATGTAGTTAATTTATATGAAATATGCCAGTCAACAATACTTGGGATAATTATAATGTTGGGTATGCTTTTACATGTGTAGGCTTTCTTGTGCGCTGTCTAGTGCATTTATGTTTAGAAAGATGTGAAAAAAGATGTTTCAAATACGCAGATCTCAGATTTCTTTTAGAATTTGAAAATGTTCTCTATGGAGTTTAGATCCAAATCTTTTCTGGATGAAATGTCTCCTATACTTCTTATATCTCAGTCCTTATACTTCTTACTCTCTGTTCGTCTGACTTATTCTTCGTAAAAAATGTGCCCGATTCGTGACTCAATGGCAACACGCGCCACTGGTAAGAATTAGGACTGAGGTTCAATCCACTGGCTGGTTCGTTGTAGACACTATTTCAAAAAATGAGTCTCGATGGCGTTTGGGATGTTCAACGTCTTGTCTCGTGAGTCGGACTACCTGTTGGAAGTTTTACGTGTTTCTCCCGTACTATATGCAAATGCGGGATAGATACCCCTAAAAGTCCTCCTGGAAGGCACTGGCTTCCTTCTTTAGTGACACTGAGCCAAGTCAGACTTCTACCTAAGGATGCTCTTTCTGTCCCTGAAGAAGCTGTCCCTTTCCCACCAACCATGAGTAAACTACTTATGGGATGTCGGTCCCGAAATGAAGGACACTGATGAGACAACAACACAACAGAGTAAAAATGTAAAAAATACAGAAGGCTAATGATTTTCCAAGTTTATTTTATATGGGGCGATAGATTATCTATATCTGTAGATCAGCAAACCAAGACAACATGCCCCATACAGTGATGACACCACATGATCCCTTGACCGATGCGAAAAACGCAAGGATTCATGGACGTGAGATTCTTAAAAGAATGTATGTTTCCCGATGTTCAGTTTGAACCGTTTGATCACATCTTGTTAAAGTCTTCAAATATAAATGACATGTTTGTGAAGTTTGTCAGTTTTTGGAAATCTATATGGCAGTGACATATGATTGGCTCATTAATACTGTGCACAGCGTTCGTTTAAAGACTGACTGGGGCAAGTGTTCGTTAAAACTTTCTGTAAGTTGTAGTGCAGTGCCCCTCTTCTGTCATAAAATCCATCAAGATTTTAATTAAATGGTCCATGGATTTTCATGGCCGTGATGGTTTCCTTTTGAACAAAGATTACAGGCTTTATTTTTAACTTTTAAATATCTCCTAAACTGAAGTTTCCGGGAATTGAAGCTTTCGTCTGTCTTGTTTGTTATGTGTTCTGCTAAAACATAAATCATTTTTCAAACGATAATATAATTGTTGTGTTCACCATTATGTTTCGTTTCGAGTAAAATTAACATGAGCAGCATTCATTCGACAGGTGTCAGTCCTGAGAATTACAGATTTCGAATAGCAACCCCAATAACCAATATTTGCATACGTATTCACAACCTTCTAAAACAATGGCTATTATACTATATGTAGCTGTTTTATTCTTAATTTTAACTGAGATGTTAAATTTATTACTCATAGGTTGGTATTTATGGTATAATGATAAGGTATAGATCGCCGATATTTTTTTAAGAGGAAAATTTTATAATTAAATATAATATAATTTCATGGAGAGGCGTAACACAAAATTGTTTGAGATATTAAATTTAAATCACTTCATATATTCGTCTTAATTATTAATTTATTTTTTGTCAAAGGATTACTTAATTAAATATTTAAAATTTGTAGTGAGTATTTTTGCACTTAACAAAGCCTCTTATTATATAACAGAGATAAATCACTTTTGTATGAAAAATAAATTTTACAAAAATTATATAGATATTTATATTAGATTTTTATTTTATTCAGTAATGCAAAAAATATTGATATAAAAAGATTACTTATTTAAAAAAATTAATGTTTCAAATTTCTCGTGTAATATTTTAAATAGTTGATTTCATAATGTCGGTTTTTCATTCAAGAGAGGAAAAAGTTTTCTTAATTATTATTATATTATTCTTATAAATAATAATATCTTATTATTTATGTTAATAAAAACTGATATATTTTCTTAAATTTTATCATGTTAAACAATTTTGAAAAATATAGTTCTTCAACACTGTTTGAAACTTAATAACTGATTACTTTTGTGAAAAAGGAAGGCTTCAAATTTTATTATTAAGAATATATATGCATTACAAAACAGAGAAAGCCGATATAAGAAGATACCACCATAAATCGACAGTATAATCATCTGCCATGGTGAACACACTCTGAAATATATCACCATAACGCTTATTCTGCTAGCTTGTACCCATCCACAAATGATAAAATGGTGTTTTCTTGCTTCTTCGCCAACATCCATGATAAAGTCGAAAGAGCAAAAAAACGTGAATCATGGCAGAAAGCAACCTTTCATCCTGTTTCGGTACTGCAATACATCCAGTACCGAAACTGTACAATCACATGGGTGATATCATCCGTCAGATACGCAGCAACGTTCACTGTCGCCTTAGATACATTTACAGTAAACCTTTGATTAAATTGGTCAGTATACTGCACCCCTATCACGTAAGAGTATACTCCAAATTTATCCAGATGAGATCTGATGGCCAATTGGACTCTGGCCTTTGGAACCACAGGCTTCAGGTTTCGAATCGTCACATTGGAATGGATGTTTGGGCCTCAGAATCCAAGTTAAACTGTATATCCCGATCTAATTAGTTTAAAGTGTGCAAAAAATGATTGTAGAATGATGAACCAAAACCAAACCAAGCACCCTTATTTCAGAACGTTGAACCCTTATCCTGTTAGCTAATTCCTATTCATTTTTGTATATCTAAAAGATTTATCGGTTTCCAAAGGACAACAAAAACAAAAATGTATTTGAGTTGCTGCAACAGTCTTTAGATGCCCAAATCTGCTGATGTCTCGTGTCTTCTACGATTGATTTTTTTTTTTTTTTTTTTTTTTTTTTTGAGCTAGAATTAAAAATAGGAAGTTGTCATATTAACGTGACTTGACTCTCTAATATCACAACTAACTGCTGCTTGGGCTTCGGCCTGCAGTGGCCTCGTCTTGTTCTACAAAATTCCTCGAACTATAAATAATGCAAAAGGACTACAACAACAACAGTGTAGAAAAAAATACACTTTAATCTTTTGCATTCCACAGTAGCTCATGGAATATTGATATCGCATCATTCGTGTCATAATGAAATAGCAGTATTTGTACTGTTTCGATACTGTAATAAATATAATGACATGGGTGCTGTCATCCATCTCATACGCAGCAACGTTCACTGTCATCTTGGATACATTTACAGTAAATACCTGATTCAATTGGTTAGTATACTGCACCTCTATTCTGTAACAGTATACTGCCCCTTTATCCCATAAAGATATACTGCCCCCTTATCGAGATGCGACCTGATGGCCAATTAGGCTCTGGTCTTTGGAACCACAGGCTTCAGGTTCGAATCGTGACATTGGAATGGATGTTTGTGGCTCAGAATCCACGATAAACTGTATATTCCGGTCTAATTAGCCTAAAGTGTGCTACAAATGACTGTAGCGTGACAAACCAAGCAACCTTATTGCAGAATGTTGAACCCTTATCCTGTTAGCTAATTCGCATTCATTTTTGTATATCTAAAAAATTGATCCGTTTCCAAAGGACAACAAAAACAGAACTGTACAGACTTTGTATGTCCAAATCTGCTGATGTCTCATGTCTTCTGAGATTGTTTTTTTTTTCTTTTGGAGCTAGAATTAAAAATAGGAAGTTGTCATATTAACGTGACTTGACTCTCTAATATGACAACTAACTGCTGCGTGGGTTTCAGCCTCGTTTTGTTCTACAAAATTCATCGTACTATAAATAATGCAAAAGGACCACTACAACAACAGTGTAGAAAAAAATAAGCTTTAATCTTTTGCGTTGCACAGTAGCTCATGGAATCTTGATATGGCAAGATTCGTGTCGTAATGAAATAACTCTGCTCTCAAAGCAAATAAATTAAGTCAAAGAAAACTAAGAGATTATTTTTTTGAAGTTGATAAAATCCTAGCGATCAATCAAATGATTCTCAGGGCTTCGCTTGTAGATTACCTTGAATTTAAGCGTGAAAAAAGATAATGCAATTGTAGCATTGCTGTGAATAAGATGGATGAAAAAGATTAAAAATCATGTCTCTGCACAAACTAATCATGTGCAAAAAAGAGTTACGTTGAATAAAATGTTCAGAACAGTTGTATTATCACACGTGGCAAACATGTGACACTTTTTTTTATGTCTGAAAATATTTTTCATATAAACTATGTAGCATCAGAAGTAGATTTCATTTAATGATAAGAGGGAAATCGTGTGCCAGTATAGCAAATTGATGATTTTTGTTTAAAAGATTATTGTAGTCACATAAATTTAAGACTGAGTTTAATTAAATTATTTTTAGAAGAATTTTTTTTTTTCGTTTTATATTGTGGTATTGTTTACAATATAATGTCATTATTAAAGACAACTTTTAAGAAGACTGAAATTTCATGGTAAGCTAAAAAATTTTAGTATTTATAAAAACTGTTTTGTTATTTATTAGAATCACAATTCATTAATCTAAATCCAGAGATAAATATAATAAAAAAATATTTCATATTACTAAAATAATGCTTTTTTTATCATTCATAAATAATGTTTCTTCAAGATAAATTTTAAATATTATAAATTCATGCATACTGAAATTAATGCTTGTACTTATCGAAAGCCTGATGGCCGAGGGACTTGCGCTTGGTGCCACAGATTTTGAGCTCCAGTCTCGGCGGTGCCATGGATGTTTGTAGCGGCTTGGAATCCACTTTAAACCATTGATCTTGGTCTAATATGACTGTAGAGCGTTGAGAATCCTACTCTCGTAAAACAGAAAACATTTTATGTTTCGGGATCTGCCAGTAGACAGACGACCTTGGCCCACCAAGGGGGTTGTTGAGTCATTGAAAAATTTTTTAACTAACTGTCATCTAGTAGAAATAAAAAAGCTTTTTATTTAATTAAAAATTACAAAAAAAAAGTTTTCTTGTAATTTTTTACTACTATCCAAATAAAGTAGAAATCTTTTTATTTTATTTGAATTTAAATGCTATAGTTTCAAAAGTATTTTAAAAGTAACATAATGCCTACTCTAACAAAATGATGCTTTGTTATAAGTAAGCTTAAGTTACAGATTTATTTAATTTAAAAAGAAATAATTAGAAACTTTTTCATAATTTTTTTTTGACAACCTTTTAAAGGAGCAGAAAAGATGTTAAAAGATAATCACTTACTAGTTAAATATGCATGATATGCATCTATTATTTATTCACGACTCTTTAGCAAACAATTTTTAGGGAAATTGTTAGTTAGGCAATTGTTAGTTACTAGTTAAGGATTTTTTCGTAATTTTTGACTACTCGCCAGACAAAATAGAAGTTCATTTATTTTCTTAGAATTTAAGTGCTATAACTTTTTAAAGTATTGTAACAATACAATCTCTTATAAATTTGTAAAAATTGCAGTTTTATTTAATTAAAAAAATAAATAATTAGAAATTTTTTTATTCTGAAAACATTTTAATGGAACAAAAAGGATATTAAAAGATAATCTATTATTTATACACTGATTATCCTTAAAGTACTCGATTCCGTAAAACAAAAGAAATTCTCCTCCTTTTCGAGTTATGGCTTAAAACCTAAGATTGCTTATTGACATGGGGGAAACATGGGGGACTGTTTATTGACTGTATTTATTCATCCGTAATCAACCAAAAACACCTTTTCTCTCGTTTGGCGACAACAGAATAGCTCCACATTTCTTTCTCCCCAAAACAGAGATTTAACAGTGACATTTTTATCGTTAAAATCACAATGCCATTTTTTCTTTCTTTTTAAAAAAACTTTCTCTCGTTTAACAACAAAATAAATTTCTTTCTCTCGTTTGGCGACTATTTTATTTAATATTTTATTTATTTATTTTACATAGGTCTTTCTTTCTCTGCGTTTGGCACAACAAATCATAAAAATTTCTTTCTCAACTTTGGCGAAAAATCGCCAATTTCTTTCTCTCGTTTGGCGACAACAAAATTTCAAAATTTCTTTCTCGTTTGGCGACAACAAAATAGCTCCAAATTTCTTTCTCTCGGTGCCAACAAAATAGCATGTTTTCGAAAATAGTTGAAGTCATGGCGGTGCCATGGATGTTTGTAGTGGTTCGAAATTCACTTTAAACAGTTGCTTCCGGCCTAATATGATCGTAAGAGCGTTATCTTGAGGTTTAGTTAGTCTTCAGCTCTCGTGGTTTCTCGTTAAATGGGAAACTGCCTATTACCACTATCCATGGACGTTGCCTGTGACGGGGTCTTTTGGACCTGGTGTAGGCTTTACTGCACCAGAGGGATTAGTAACAACAAAACTGATCCAATTTCAAGTTTTTTCACTTAATCTAGGCTTTGATTAGAAGTAGCCCTACCAATTTTGATGAAATTTCAATTTGAAATTCATCAATTTTGATGGCCGTGCATGGGCAGACATACAAAATTTGAGAAATATGGATGAAGAGCAAAAACCAAAGGAGAAACTTACTAGAAACACAATCATTTTGCACAACAATAGTCACTACCGGTAAGAAATCTTAAATAGACGTTAAACTCTTCCGTAACGTCAGTAAGGATAAAATTAAAGAAAAAAGATTTTACAGCATAGTCTGTTTTATACAGCAAAAATAAAGTCATGTGATAGAATCCCATGACTATTTATAATAATATGGTTACTAAGCGAGTGATTGGTTGACCGACTGTCATAAATAATTTCTTGAAATGTAGTATCTACCTGGGGGATTCTACATTCTACTTTATTGACTTCTACGGGGTAACCGTTAATTAGGAGCGGGGTAAAGTGGACTATTGGTGTAGAAATTGAAGGAGTGATTCATCATTATATATATATATATATATATATATATAATAATTGATAGAGATAAAATTTATAATAGACATTTTTATTTCATGAAAAATATGTAACTAACCTGCATGAAATGAATTAATATCTGTAGGAAATGATTAATCTTGTTAATTTATACTAGAAGAGAGTGCAATAAGAATAAAACAATTTTTATGGAGTGCAATAAGAATGTTTTTTAAAGTTAGAATTTTGAATTTTATCATTCGTTGTTGATGACACAGTTGATTCGTTATTCCCAGTGTGCATTATGAAAGGCTTATTATGCTTCATATATTGGCAGAAAAGCGAAAAGCAATGCCTTACGGTGGAAAAAGTAGACTTATCTGACCAAATTAAATGGAGAAAACCACCTGACTTTATACAAAGAGTGTAACTGTCGAAGGAAGACTTTATGTCATTATCTTCAACGAGTCTTATTGCCCTCTGTGGCCGTTATTTTACTCCGTTAATTAGCAGCAGGGGAAATTGGACTATTGGTGTAGAAATTGATGGAGGGATTCACTGTTATATATATATAATAAAGTAATAAATATATATAAAGCATTGACTAGCGTCAGCCTATTCTTCCTGTTCTTGTACGCTAATTAACAGACTTTCATTGGACATTTTTTCATATGACTTTGAATAAGATTTTAAAAATGTATTCACTATAATAAATAAATGTATAAAAATACAGAAAAGTTTTAAATAAATTTAAAACATCAAAATATTGTGCTCAATTTATATATTATATTTAACTATTAAAATTAAATTTATTATTACTGTTATATTTCGTTGAACATTGGTGGTTTTCCAGTTTCATTGAAGTAAGGGAAAAATAGTCCACAGTCGGGTTATGAGCGAAAGATATTGTCGACATTTAAGGTCCTAGTCTGTGCAGACATTTTAGGGATAACTGCCCCCAATCCCCTGTCATATGGAAGAAAACCCAAAACTCCACCAGACATCCTGACTGTAGATGCGAGACTCTTTATAATTATTATCACAATCACCATCGAGTCGATTTGCTTCTGAAAGCAAAGACGACAACAAACGAATGCGGT